>CM044559.2:12274093-12299093 GCA_024416835.2 Perccottus glenii
AAAGGACCAGAGCACTTCTCTTCTTTTGTTCTCATCTTATTCCCAAAACGCAGCCTCCTCTTCACTTCCTGGAGCCTGATGAAGGCCAGAGGGGCTGTGAAATGAGCCTATCAGATGGCTCCAGCCGCTAAAGAAGAGCTCGGAATATGCTAATAGACTGGAGATTAAGATACGTAGCTGGGGGCACAACCACACACTCGCACATTTACTGTGGCCAATAACTGGGGAACGAATCATAATGGTAGATCTAAGGAGGAGAGCGTCACTGTCTTGAAGAGAATAAAGGTAATGAAGGGGAATTTAAGTGGGAAGAAAAAGGAAATGATAAAACAGAATGAAAAATGGCCTGATGTAGTATGTGTGAGATGATAAATTAGAGCCCGAGAGGAACTCCACATTATGTGCTCCAGCTGTGGACACAGGTGAGGAGATCCCGCCTCCTCTCACATTCCCCTGTTACCACGGTGATACAAAAACAGGTGCAACCCCCTGACCCCTCACCACCAGCCCCATTCCTCTATCTCTTTCAACAATTTGCCCATAAAAATATGATTCTGGCCCCTCTTGGTGCCGGTCCCTGTGCGTGATTGCTCATCTTTCTTCATTGCGGGGCTGCCTCTCTCCCAGGGCTCGCCATCTGTACAGTAACAGGTGCGCTGTGGATGTGACGGATGTGTTTGTTACCTGTAGCGCAGCCTGAAGCCACAGCCCGCGTGGAGAATAGCTGCCTCTACCTGTCTTCCTCCTGACCTACCAGCTACTGTCTCCTTCAGAAGCGTCAGAACGGGGAGAGGGGCAGCATAATGAGTCAGGGAGCTCCAAGCAAGCTGTTGTGTCTTTCTACTTGCATTTGAATAAGCCTTTTAGCAGCCGTTCTGTGGCACCGTGTTCTACATAGAAGAGTTTGGGTAATTAGTCCCACAGGTTATTCTGTTTGTAAGAGTGTGTGTATATGTGTGTGTGCGAGGGGTCTGCACGCTCATCTCATCAGTCTCACAGGTGAGTGATTAAATGCTCTACAACACCTGGAAGTGTTCTCCCCACCTCCTTCCAATTCATCTCTGCTGTATCTCCATTTACAGCTGTGCCTCTGAGAGCTGCCCTGGCCCAGTCACAACACACTTCGTGGGATGACACTCTAATACACTCTCAACTCAAGTCTGGAACACTTGTACCTTTGGTTGTTTGTTCAAGAAGGTCTTCTGTGCTTGGAAGCTACCTACAGTTCTGAGAAAAGCTACATTAATTCCTTAATTTTTAGCAAAAGAAGAGCTGAGTGGACACGTGTGTAGCAATCAAAGCCTTCTTTAATACAGTAAATATTACCAGTGCTAATTGTCATTCTCAGTAATTCAAATGTAATCATCTTCATCATATCCTCTAGTTTCTACTTCTAAATGGAAATATTCACTTGATTATGCCTTGAACTGTGTTTGAAGTGCTGAGAACTGTATGCCTGGTAAATATGGACAGGAGGATATAGTACGCATCTGCCTCCAAATGTAACCCATCCTTTTGTTGTCTTCACTGTAAAGATTGTTGGTACATGGCAATAGCTCTTTTGAATCATCTACAGCTATAGTGGGAAAGCACAGGAAAACACTGAGGCCTTATACATATTTTCTCATTGAGAGGAAAACAATAAGATTTGACTATAATTTGTGCATTTGTTTACACAAGGATGGAGTTTTTACTTCCAAAGCTGCAAACTTTTAAATACAGCCAAGGAGGGTTGCTTTTGCTAGAAGAATGTGAACTTGTAAACCAGGGGTGGGCAGGTATTTTTCCCCAAGGGCCACATTAGAACATGGGACTCTTGTGTGTTGCCGGGCCAACACAGTGAACGCTCAATAAACACACATTTCTTTTGCTTATTATTTAAAGTTTGAACTACTGTATAATCAAACCCATAAACACAGTATAGTCAACGCCACAGTCACAGCTGCATCCTCCTACGTTCTCGCACTGAGAGTAGATGCTAGCTTTAGGAAAGTCTTGTTCTTGTTTGGACCATGTCAATGTGGACTCAACTGATCACTGTAGAATATTAAAGGGAAAGAAAAATATATAGGGTCTTTAATCATCAATAAAATATTAGTAAATGCTTGGCGGGCCAAAATAAACAGCCCAAAGGGCCGCATGTGGCCCTTGGGCCTTAGTTTACCCACCCCTGTTGTAAACTATATATAGACAGCGTGGGAAGTTGAATCTCAGAGGGTCATTGTCTGTTGAAAACACATCGTGTAGAGTAGAACTGCTTGTAAAACTCATGTTCTGATATATTAATATCTGATATATATTCTTGGTATTAGATGTACGTATCTAATACGTGAATCAGTGTTCCCACTCTTTTATGAACATCAGATTTAAGAACTTTCAAGGACTTTTAAAAGAACCATTTATTTATTATCAAGCACCTATTCACACCTCAGCATATGTAGCGTCCTTGAAAGACCTCTTACAGTACTGAGCTTTTCACTTACACTTAACATTTAGATTAAAACCTTCAGAGTAATAATGATGTTCTGAATGTGGAGGTTCCATAAATTTAGACAATTTTGAGCCGCTTTATTCATCAAAAATCAGAAATCAAAATTAAATCTAATGTTTATGGAGTTAATTCTGGTGGTTTTTATTTTTGTTTTTTTATGTATTTGAATTAGAAATAATTTGTCAATTTTTATTTATAACTGTGGTTAAATGTAGTATTATTACAGTAAAACCTGTTAACATTAGAAATATGCACATGTGCTCAATAGAGACGTTACTCATTACTAAACTTAAGTGAAAATGATTTTGTAAATCACTTTTTCTGTTTTTGGCAGCTCGTGTATTAACATTTTTAGAAATACAACCATTCTACTAAACCAAATTTATTTAAGATTTTATTCAAGCACTTTTAAGGACTTTCCAGTCCTTGAATCTGAGTGTCTGAAATTCAAGTACTTTTAAGAAGCGTGGGAACCCTGTATACACCTGCTCCATAAGATGCATGTTGTGATTGCTTGTGTTCCTGTGTGTAATAATTATACTGTTCAAACCTCTGCACATCAACAAGCTGACAAGCAACTGTTGAAGAGTATTAAGTGCATTTAACTTCCAACAGAACCTAAAAATACTGTACAGTATATGTTCATTGACATAATATTGTAATGCAGCATTCCACAATGACCACATGAAATGGAAATGTCAAACACTAAACAGTGGATTGGAAGGGAAAGTCCACAGTAATGGTCAGTTATGCACCAAAACAGCGGCCACAGAAACATCAAAAAATGAATCACGTGCGTCCAGCCAGTGAACAAGCCGGAGGAGGCACCACCCGGCCGGCCATTTAATAAAGCATACAGCAGGCATCCAGTTATATGGCCCTGCTGTGATATTATTATTGCACGAGAGTCCCCTTGAGGGCTGAGATGTGATAGATGTCAGTGGTGAAGGTAATGAATTGGAGAGGTCAATCCACTCTGGTGAAGAGGTCCACTCTCAGGAAGGCCACCTGATAGACAATACAGGCTGCGACTATTCTCCTCAGCACAGATTTCCATTCACCTTTCTAAGCCCCGTTTATCAAACCAGGGATCATTAAGTTGTTCTCTCAAGAGAGCTCTGGTCAAAGGCAGTACAAAAGGGATCACAGAGAGAAGTCATTCGAGGGGCGATTTGTAGGAAAGTCCAAGGTATGAGTCTGTATTCTCTGGTTGAGTGGTAAGTCTCAAGAATGGAAACGGTGGGCCACTTTACTCATAGCTATGTGGAAAAGCCATTAGACGTCCACATGAATGCACAGGGGCACATGCACGAGCCGGGTGACGGAGTGTGAGGCAGGTTATGGCCAGGGGATCTGAGGGATCACAGCAGTAGGTACTTGGACTAATAACGCCACAGAAGGCAGTGAGGCACACCAGGCAATCACAGGCATTTCCCACACCACTAGTCTCCGTCTACCACTTCCTCCTGTCGCTCCCTATTCTTTACCCCTTCTGCCTTCTTAAAAACACTTCTGGTCGGACATTTTCCCCACACATGATATCTTTAATGGTTGCCAAAGGGAACTTAAAGCATATTGATGTATGCCCATGAAAAATGAAATATGACGTTTGCAACAGAACAACTGCAAAAAAATCAATATTTTACAAAAAATATCCTTCTCATATAAACTTCCAAAGACCATCAAATATTTCTGTGAGCTCCTGCCACGGTTATAACAGGTTTGTGTGATTGAAACCATCCCATCGATTAATCTGGAAGCTCTTAGGTCTTGCCCGTGCCATTAATCCAGCTTTATGTCACACTCACATGGAGTAAGTGTGGTTCCGTGGCTGAATGGGTGGTCTGTTAACACCCTCGTTTCCAAAAAGTACTTATCACACTCATCAGCCCTGGGCTCGCTACGGATAGAGAGGAGTCATTATCGAGAAGCTCATCCGGCTAATTGAAGGCTGCCTATCTTAACACTCAAATAAAAAAGTGGGTGGTATGTGTGTGATACAGACACAGAACGAGTGGGGGTCATGGCCTGTGGGTAAGGGGCTATCACCAGCACTAATACAGAGCAAAAACCATTTAGCCTTCAGTAAGATGTGCTCTTCATCAACTGAGTGCTTATATGAATGTGCCCCAGAGCGGGTTAGTGCTAGACGGTTAATGGAACAGGCCTACATACGAACATGACTGCTGATCTCAAAGCTATTTCTTTTGTATAAAAATAAGTTTGCAGGCCTGTGGAATTTGGTTTAAAAAAATAATAATAAAATAACATAAAAAGTAGGGAATATAGTTCATCAATCTTCAGGGGCCTCAGTGCTTACCTGGTGGATCACCTCGTCAATCCCTCACTCTGTATTATCTTTGTCCAATACAAAATATCTGTTGAGTTGAGCAACTAAGTCCATTAAAGAAAAAAGTCTCCAAGAAGCATCAAAACGATTACCTGGCTCTATATATTGTAATTGTTCGGAGTCATACAGTATATTAAGTTTCATCACTCTATTGCTAAATAATTCAACTTTAAGCTGTTCATTTGCTAAAGCAGGAAATTGTTTGCAAACAGTTCTGGCCATACATTGATCAGATGATACTGGGCCTTCCAGAGGGACTCTCTTTCTGCCTACTACTGAAGAAAAACTGTTTAATGCATCTTTAAGCTACTTCATGAAATGAATGCAGCAGCTTTATTTATTTCCTGTAAAAGCTAGTCTCATAAATACATGCTTACTTGTGCTAATGCTCCACTTTTACGACCCAATCCGAAGCACAAAGCCGTACTAACTAGCTATGGGCTGATCTAAGCCAGAAATTCCCAGCAGTTAAGTGATTCATTTTATCTTAAAGTGTATTTATGTGTCTGTGGGTCAAAGCGGCTTACACGACTGTCAGTAAACAACATTTAAAGTGGGAAATTGAAAATACACCAGAGGGATACACTGTATATGGGATCATTAAAAAGGTGCTGATCAGGTGCACAATGGAAGGAAGCATAAACAATGTTCTGTATAATGCATCAGGGAATCTGGGTGAAGAAATGTTTCATTTGTTTAATTATATCTAATTTTATAACACTATCAGGCCGTCACTTAAACATACTTCAGCCAAAGAGAGCAGTATAAAAGTGAAAAGCCTACAGGTATATTCAAATGAAATCTGCTGATGAAGCCTTAGAGAAGGTCAATAAACATAGAGGCGCTTACCAGACATATGACTGTAGTGTCCTCCTCTAACCATTCTAAATGCTGTGGAAAGGTACGGTTAGCAAAAGCTTTTTTTTTTTTATATGACACATGGAAGACTACTAATGCTCAGATGCAGTGTACAACGTAAGCCCCGCCTCCTGATCTATCCTATGAGACAAGGTAAAGGTTTTGAAATTCCAAATAGCACTCAGATGTAAAGCAGCTGAGTAACACGTCCAGAACACTAGGGTGTGCTCCTTTAATGCTGCATAAAGTAATGGATGCCATTTTGACCCTTTTATGTTTCTATTTTAATTGAAACCTAACTTGTTTTATGGCCTGCGCAGGTTTCATGACCCGTGAGACCATAAACACTGTGCTGTGCCCACAAAAGAGCTTGGGTGTGACAATGACAGTGGCGCGCTGATGCACACAAGTTTGTTAATGAGTCAAATGGCATGTGGAGGTGCGTCGGTGTCATGCCTGAGTGTGAGTGCCTGAGTATGTTATAGACTCAGGGCTCGCCCACTGTCTGACGCTGAGTGCAGTTTGGCTACATATCTGCTGTAGGAGCAGTTTGTTTTCATCCCTGGACACAGATGTGCAACACCATGTTTTCTATCATCCTCTACAGATGTCATCAGTGCAGTGCAAATGAATCATGGCCACAAGGTCAGACACACTTTGACTGGACTGAACAACATGTTCACACCATAGACTGTATAAATATGGATGATATCCGCCCATTGGTCCCCTATTCACCAATATTGTCATTACGAATGGGCAATAAAATGGCCGTTACATCCGGGCTTTTTCCATAGTAAAACAATAGTTTTTATGTAGCATAAACAAACATATTAATCAAAAATTCACCCCCCCCAGAGTTGTCATGTAGTAAAAACTTAGCTCTAGAGACCGGAGCCATCTTTTGTACCAGGCTGTAAACATGAGTTTTACTCTTGTAAAGTCGCCATTGGGTTTCTCCTTATATTTCCGCTTTTGGAGCCTGCCCTCTGGTGGACGGAGGTATATCGCTGTATTTCGCTGTAAAATCACTGTATGGCGGCGCCCTTACACGAGGACCATTTTAGAGGTTCCATGGGAGAGGCTTGGTTCACACATGAAGAAATTGTTTTGTATAATCAATACAGTTAACTTGAACATAAATGTTACAGTACTCAAAATAATGTTAATGCAAATCACACCAGTTCTCAATATTATGCATGTGATTGTCACACAGTGGATCAGTAATCACAATATTGTTTTTGCTGGCAATGTATTGACATAGCATTCATATTGTGAGATTCTCTGTTTTTTAGTCTTATCGTAGGAGACTGCAGAAACAGAAATGAAATGAGTAACATGCAGTGTAGAAAGTACCTAATGATGGATTTTGCATACGGGCTAATCTTTACCAACACTGAGTAAGAAGAGACGAGCACAGAATCAGAGAACTGTTAAAAATTCATTAGTGAGCAGCCACTGAAAAGCACAAATGGAGCAAAAAAGAAATGAAGACAAGGAGAGAAATATAAAGGGAAAATTCTCAAAGGAGAACATCCTTCCATCCCTGTCACCGTCTGCGGCTCTTTCGAACCTTGTTGCAGTCTCGCTGTGAGTGTGGAAGTCAGTGGAGCCGTTCCACAGGGGAGTGCAGCTAACAAACCCCCCAGCAAAACCCAGAGCCCACTCTCATTCTCTGTGCATTTATTAATGTATTCCTAGAATCAAGAATATGGTAAAAGGCAACTTGGTGCTTTTGTACTCAACAGTATGAAAGAGATTAAAAACACAAATTAAAATGTAATTTACAAAGCTTTGTTTTCCGCTTTCTCGCTGACACCTAAAATGTCACCGGCAGGACCATGTAATACACTGGGGTCTGCTGAAGCACAACACTGTGCTGTGCATCAGTGTGTGTGTGGTTGAAGAGGGGGGTGGTCAGGGATCTTGACTTCTGGGGAAATGAGAATGTAAGGCGTTGAATTAATTGAAGTGTTAATGTGCTGTGACTCCAGCGCACTGTGTGCTTGTGCGTACGTGTCTTTACGTCCTCCTCGAGGTTTTGTTTGTTGGAAAAACTCATTACCAAAGTGAACACCTTTGCGATTTCAAAGTTGTACTCAGTGAAGAATGAAAAGAGCTGTAGCACATGCGATACAAATCTACAGTAAATATCAACTTAGGCTGTTTCTACATTAGAGTGTACATCTCAATTCTCAGTCCATCGTCTATTTATGGTCGAAACCTTGCTAAGCACATCCTCCCAGCCAGAATAAGGCAAACTAGAGAAAAGTGCACTAACTGTAACTAAATGTACTTCCGTTTCTAATTGTTTAGGCAAGAGTCCAAGTTCTGGTGTTACTGCAGGCCGAATTTTAAAAGTTGTAATTTAATTTCAACCCAGCATAAAGTTATTAGGCTGGGGAAATATCTAAATAAAGCTGAAAATTGGATGTTTGCTCAAAGTGCACCACACAGCAGCCTTTCCTGGTCCAAAATGAAGGCAGTGAAAGTGTGTGTGTGTTGTGTCTGCACATGCTAATCCCACAGCTGCGCACAGATTGTGAGTGTTTTAAGAAGATTATAGATTACAGAGCGCAGAGGCAGATTAGCTGGCAGCTTGATCTCCACCTCTGGATGGACTGTTCTGCACCCACTGCCCCTCTGTGAATGAGTGCGAGGGGCCTGATTTTCTCCATCAACAACCAAGGCAATGGGTTCATTTATGTGCGCTCAGGAGCATTTGTCTGATAATTATTGATTGCCAGGTAGCACAAACACCTCTTCAATTTCCCTTCCAGTGAATAAAGACCAGGAAAAAAGGCACGTACATATACTACATTCACTCCCCATGGGCTGTGGAGATATTCTTAGTGCCAATTATATCTAAAAGCCTGTCACCCATGCACACAGTCGCTGAACGTGGATCAATGGGAAGGGCAGCCAGCCAAGAGCCAGTCAATTCTGCTTCTTTGGTTTCTCAGTAACAGGCAAACTGAAAACTGAAAAAATAAAAATAAAAACACTTCAATAACTTCCCAGCCTCTGCAGAGGAGGAGAAAATCTAACAACAACTGGATAAGAACTGTAGCACTGGCTGTGTTTAAAGTTTGGGAATGACAGATTATTTGTAATAGGATTATGTAATCAGAATACAAAAAGTATATCAGATTACAATTACATTTAGTCACAACAGGGAGTAGTCAGCAGGAGTATGTGTTAAATGAAAAGGTCATTGGCCCATACTTTAGTGCTGTGTACATCTGGGTCATTTATGCATCATAATGTCACTAAAAAAACGATTGACTTTGTTGTTGAACATAGGCCAGTTTATATTCTGTAAATATGTGGGACTGTGGTAATGCTGACAGTACAATGGTAAAGATTTCATCATAAATAACAAAACAGCAGCTGCAGACTGTGTCAAATAGTACTGTAAAACAGAGCTCTATGTCCCGACACAAACACTATTGGATAGTACCTTTCCACAAATAAACACATTGGGAGTTCTTAAAGTTATCCGAAAGTAAATTACATTCTAATTGTGATCCTTAAATTACATCCCTAACCTACCTAAAAGAAATTGGACTGAACTTTAACACTAATTCTATGCTAAAATGTTGGTGCTTATTTGGGTTCCACTGTAAGAAATTTATAATGGTTCCTCCTAAATCAGAAGCGTGAGTTATGGCTTATGATTGTTCCAACAAGTGCACACAGCTGTTGCATGATTTCTGATTACTTCAGTGATTGCATGCAATGACATTTCAACACCCATTATTTTTGTGCTTTTCAAAAGGACAATTTTGTAGAAACCTAACCTTTAAACTGAAGGTTAGCTTTGCCTTTTCATAACTGCTGTGAAATGAGTGCTACAAAATGGCCTCAGCCAAAGCAGAGGCTGGTTATTTCATGCCCAAGTCTAATTCCACTGCAGCTGCCTGCTCATTGTTTTCATCACAGTTCATTTAGGAAACGACAGTCACTGTTTTACAGAGGTAGCTTGAATAGGCCGTCAACTTATTGTACGGCTGAAGTGTATCCATAGTAACAAGTGTCACTGGGGTGCCTTAGCAAAGTAGATGGTAATGTAAATGTAAGGTTATATTAAACCTTTGTGCTGTCAACATGTAATGGGGAAATTGTCATTGTGATGTTTTGAGCTTCATGAGTTTATTTTGAAGACATGGCACCTTTATTGTCCTTGCTTCACACACATAGGACACATTGGAAATGGATACTAAGACTGCGGAGTCCTGATTCAGTTTGGCATTTTCTTTGTGGAACTCTGTTAAAACAGCCCTATGAAGTGAGAACACTGGAAAAGCTCTGAGCCTAATGTAATCCTTGCAGGTTCTCATTTAAACCGACATTTACCCTGTACAGATGGGATTCTGAGCAGAATAAAAGGGTTCTGTGTGGAAAAAAGTCTCTCCAGATCAGAGGTACAGCACATCTCCAACTGAGATACAAATTCACGGTTACAGACCGACTTTTGCAAAGAATGTAGAAAGCTTTAGGAACAGCAAATGTAAGCCTCAGCTTACAATGAATTCTTGATGTCATGACGACACCGTCTAAAAGCCCTCTTTTCAGTTCAAGCTTTAGTTAAATGCTCTCTCAAACAGCATTGTCCATGGTTAAACAGTAGACAGAACTACTACACAGCACCGAAAAAACACGCACCAGGAGAAGGGCCAAGTTTGGGAAAGTGAAAGAAGTGGTGACAAAGAAAAGGAAGGCTAAGACTGGATGGAGCAGACTGAGATCAGAATTAAAAGCAAAGTCCTCAACTGTGTTCTCTTTGAGTTTCCACACAATACTCGCTGGGTTTCTATGGCGACCTGGAGTCACCTGCTGGGTTAATACAGGCAGAAGTAAGAGGCCGGTTTGGTTGTGATGGAGAAATATTCAAAGCCACATTAAAGCGGAGCAACTGACAGAAATAAACCCACACACTTTGACAAACGCTCACTGTAGAGGTATGTTTTCCACAAAAAACAGTGCAAAAAACATTATCCAATTTGACATTCTGGTGTCTTTTTTCTGTGTTAGTGTAGATTGAAACTCTTATTGGTGCCTTTTATCATTTTTTAATGACCATTTCTGTGACGACCAAAATAAAGATCAACCCTTGGGTCCTGACCCACTGTTTTGGAAACACTGGTTCCAATGTATACTAAACTAAATAGGATACTTGTGGCACAAAAAATCAAAATCATGCAATTGCGTCCTTTATATCTTTATCACTGGAATGAACTTAATTCTAAATGCTTAAGCACATGCAGTGTTATGTTGAGACCAGATAAAGGCTTACACTTAGAACGTGGCCTACTATCCAACCTAGACATTGCATAGCATGAGCGCGCGTCTGAGGGAGAGGGGGGCTGCAGAGAAGCAGGTCCATGATTAATGCGGCTTTTAGCTGCAGCGGAGCAGCGGGCCCCCAAAACAAACTGACCGGGTCGCCTATTCAACTCTGTTTCCCTCCGCGTCTGCTACGGTTTCCATCAGCTCAAACCAGACACAGAACAAACACCACTGATTACATTTCTACACTAATTCTCCAACAACATCCACGACATCCCTGCGAGTACGTCTCGGCATAAAGCCTGTCACCATAAAGCGAGGCAGACCGTGGAACATCAGTTTTACGCTGCGGGAATGTTACGCGTCACTACACGGCGTAAAAGTTTAAAATGTGGACCGCCACGTACAGCACTCCAAAATAAAGTAGAAAACATTAGGGTTCAACTTGTACAAACAGCAACAAAATGTAAAGATGAATATGCCATAAAGTGTAATTACAGTCGCAAAGTCACCGTCTGACCCATGTGAACGCCAGGGCTGGGACACGCAAGGACCACGACGTGCACCTTACGCAGCAGAGAGCTTTGAGAGCGGGAAAGGACCAACTGACACGCAAGGAGTGGATCATTGCATGACACTCCGCAAAACGACAACTCCACGCGCGGAGAAAATGCAGAAAACCGCAATAACAGCCGGGACAGACATTCATTCAAACCCTCTTTACTGTGCATTTCTATGAAGGGGTCACTCCCCCCAAACACCCGCCCGAGCCCAGCTCACACGCGCGGACACGATGCACCAGCAGCAGCAGCAGCAGCAGCGAGAGATAATTTATTGCAGAGCAGAGGAACAGAGCAGAGTAAATCTACAGGCTCCTCTCAGTCCTCTCCAGCAACTCAAAAGTGGGTTACATACTTAGGACACTTCTCTGTATCTGGGCCACTTACCTTTACACCAAAGCGAAAACGTGCACAGTTAGTTCCCATTTTGTGAAAAGGCTTTAGATCCATTAATTTGCCTCCTGGTTTATTCAGAGATCCACAGTGTGCTTCGGCAGGAAGAGTAATCCACTTTTCCATTCCGGGGAGAGCGACAGCAAGCCTCGTTACATCTTTTTGCACAATCCCCACAAAACTATGCCAGGCTTCTTTCAGCGCGTTTTTTTTCTTCTTTTCTCGTTCCTCCTCTCTCTTCTGGCCCCTCTCTCTCTCTCTCCGAGGTTGCCTGGTTACCTCTTTCTGTAGGCTGGTTCAGAGCCCCGGCCGGCAGCCAATCACAGGCCCGGGTACGTCTTAACCCCTCCGCTGCTGCACTGTCCTGATTTCAAGCTTTCAAGGAGTGGAGGGGGAGAGAAGGGGAGGGTGGGTGATGGGGAAAGATTTAGAAAGTGTATGTTAAGAGAAGTGTAATGAGCAGAAAAGATGAAAGACAGAAGGAAATAAGGGAATCATGAGTAGGTTTAGTTTGGGAAGGGGCTGTAGTAGAAAGGTCACTGGAGTCGGGTCATAAGGCCTGCATCAAAAAGCCTTTAGAAGTTCACGGACTGTTTAAAGGCCGTCATGCAGTCAGCATCATCACCACTCTGTTCTTCACAGTAACTCACGCAAGCATCTAGTCATCCACTGGAGGCCATTGATCCTAAAACCTCCCACAGTCAAGTCTGAGTCATGGGTATGTGAACTCTACAAGACGTCCTGTGGCTTTGAGTTCATATAAAAGAGAACCCTTTACGCATAATATATTAACAAAGAAATGTAGAAGACAGCGGCTCAAACTGAAGTTCAGTTGGATTGTATCATCAAAGATTATTGAAGTCAGAAATGTCATTAGTCGGATGACATGCCAAGTATTTGGAGACAGTGCTGTCTGTGCTGTCTGTCTAATGTTCACTGTTAAGTCAGTCTGTCCAGCACAAACAGGAGCAGGACCTGTTAGAAAGGCTTGTCAAGTACTGGGACTTCTGGTGAAAAGCTATAAAGACCACAGTGAACTGAAAGATAAAGGGGGGAGGATGTGAAAAAAGAACAGTTTAATCACATACTAACATATTGTAATAGGAAATATCTGTGAGAAAACAAGACCTTAAGGCGTCATCTAGGCTTTATTTTTAAGAATTTAAACAGATGGGAATTTTCAGTCCTGAACAGAAGCTTTGTCTAATCACATTCTCGCACAATGCAAGGTCTAAAGCTGGGGATGCTCCCATTGGTCGACACAGCTTGTCAATAAGGAAGTAATGGCTGCCGATAAAACAGAAAGTTCCTATTCAGCGCTAAGTATGTCTTTTTACACAGCGAAAGAACATAAAAAAGAAAAACAAACAGAAAAGGGAATAAACGTGAAACGGGAATAAATATTGGCAATAATGAAGAGATAACTGTTGTTCTGAAGGTGAATTCGGAGCACAATGTTTACAGCACGGTTAATTTCATGGAGAATAAAATTAACCGTGTCCAGTTTGACCTTCTTTAATAAAAGAAAAGCAGGAGTGATTCCATTGGCTGCTGTTGAAAGTGAGTGGTGCCTAAGACAGGGGCAGCAAAAAGAAAATCTGAAAGTGCCCCTTAACGCCATGTCTCCTCTCAGAGGTACAGTGTGAGCCTGCAGGGAGAGGTATATATTGTTGCAAAATATCAAAGGAAACTCCTCTAAAACATTACCTTGCGGACTCAACCTGTGTTGTAATACTCCAGTGGAAATGTCGGTAACGTTTTGCGGTTTTATGACTGTGCTCTTTTCCACCTTAAAACCCCTTCAAAACGACACTTTAGCCCCTTAGTTATCCATCTTCTCACCCATCTGACCAGACTTGAAAAAAAGCCTTATGGAGGTTAATAACTTTTTATTCTTTTCTGATCGCTGCTCAAATAAAGTCTTTACTGTTCAAACAAGCGCAAAGATTCAAAGGTTTGAAGATTCAAAGGTGGGTCCACACGTATCACAGAGTGTAGTGAAAGAAAAAACAATTGCCTTTTTAATTAGCCTGCCAAATTCTCATAATAACCTCAATGGTATCTAAAGAGAGAAGGAAATAGACAATGTATTGTATTTCTTCATTTAATCAAGCTCAACCACACCTCTCCCAGCTTCCTTTCCATCCTGCAGTGTCCTGCCTCTCACCTCTCATCTGTTTTCCAACCTGAGTATAGCTGTAGTTTACTCTCCATATCTGTGCGCAGTCCCCCGACTATCTCCCTCCCACACTTCCATATCGCTGCTTGCCTTCCATATCTGCGTCTTACACTCCCCTTTCTGCTGTCTCTCGGTGTCTGTCTGAGCTCGGCTGAGCAGATAACCCCTGGATGCTCATGCGGGCAAGCAAGTGGCCAGCTTTCTCTGCCCTTCACCTGCTATTGTATGTCGCACCACCAGGCAGCCACATGGAAACACACCTTCTAGCACGTAACAGCATATGCACATAGCACTTCCCAGAATAATCCATGGGAATGTCCAGAACGATACCATCTACAGTCAGAACGTGAAGGTCAGCTCCCTCGTATTGTTCGCACAAAGCACTGCTTACAGGATTAGGGCTCTTCTAATTCACACATATGCACAGAGAGGAACAGAGATAGAAAAAGAAAAGGGAAATGCAGGAAAAGACAGCGAGAGAAGAATGAGGAAAAACAGACAGAGGGATGAAAGAATGGAAATTCATGCGTACTATCGGTGAAACGGGTCAAACTCGTTAAAGGGAACAAAAGGCATCTCTCCAAGTCTCTGAGTACTTTGTGCATCACAAGTACAGTAGAGGCAGAGGGATACAGTGGTCCTATGGCAGACTGCTACTCCAGTGCTGGATACTATATTACAACTAATATGACTAGAATAGAAGAGTGGTCAAGTGCAGTGACAATGTTTTCACTGAAATAAGCTTTCATGATGTACAGGTTAGGTTTTATCATTAAAGTTTCAGTTTTCACTTTGCTTTGAATGAATTACAAAGCCACAGTATTTTTCTAAACTCTTGACAAATCTATATCCAGCTTCCTGTTAAACAGTGGCAAGTGCAGGAAAGTAACTAATGCAGTGCAGCTTTGTGGAGGGCATGTGTCTTATAGAAGATATTGTAACTGCCTACTTGTTTACCAATAAAAGCAGAGAACGAGACCTTTTACAAGTTTTTGTCAACTTTGGCATCATAGAAAAGGGATTTGTATTTGATCAATAAAACATGTAAACCTGTAGTATGAGCAGTGGAAATTTTTCAACCAGGAAGTCAAGACTGTATCTGTAAATAACATGACGACTCAAGAAGACAACAACTAGCTTTGGCTAATACAATGTGTGGATAAGCCATATTAAACACAGTCACTATAGTGTAAATATAATTCTTTGGCACCTCAGACCACACATTTTCAGATCTGCTCCACAATTATTACCTGACCTGATAAGAACGTTGGCATCTGTAAATGAAAGTCTCCTCCAAAAAGGCATCAATATGTCTGGAGGTGAATTTAAAATCTGCCACAGAATGAGATTAGCTTTGACCTAAATACTCACACGAGCATGCAACGACCTGTCTCACCTACTGTCTGCTTTAATGCTCATCTAGCCGAGTGTTGTGTCAGCCCATGAGGAGTGAATGACAGAAATAGACCTTTTACCCTGAACTAGAAAATATGTCAAGGGAAAACAGCACTACGAAGTGTGCCAATGTTGAACAACAAAGGATGGATAGAAATATTAATGACTAAAAGGTATTAATTTGAGAACTTAATCATTATGAGATCAGAAGCATATGCACATAAAAGCACAATCAGACCTACATGTAGGAATGAGTGAGTAGGCGTTCCGGCCAAGATCAGGTGGAAATAGAGGGCTCTGTACAAATGTCACATTGTATGTCCCTGCTTTTATCCTGGACTGCAACTTAGTATTTTCCTCTGGGAGAATCATATTTCATCATATATCATTACATGTTTTGTATAAACAAACCGAGGCACAGAAAACTACACCAACTAGTGATTTTGAAGATCTCACCCCTCTCTTCATAAGCATCACAACAACTGTCAAACTAAAATAAGTGCAACCCATAAGCACTGGCACGTCAACTCTGATGAATAAAGTCTTCTATCCTTGCTTACACAAGAAATAAGTGACTTAGCTTTTGCAGTTTGCATTGCTTTTCAGTTGTAACCAAAACCGACCAACTCTCCTGAGCTGACAAATGCTACAGGCAACCCCTAAAGAGAGGGGACACAAAATATTCTCCATTTGTAACAGAGCATAAGAACAAGGACACTAAAATATTTTATATTTTATAGCGGTAATGTCTGTTTAATACAGCTACAGTGATTTGCAAGTAACAAATAACTTCAAAATAAGATCTTGCTAACTTGAGATAATGTTATCCATCCAAAATAAGGGATTTTCCATTCACTCTTTCTTGTGATTAGCCGTCATGAGTGCCTGTTTTAGCTGCAGCAGGTTGTGGCAATAGTGTAACACGTGGTTAAGAATTGGAAGTGTCTTTTGGCTTATGTTTTTATGCCCTTCCTGGCAACCTCTTCCATTTTACCCAGGCTTGGGACCTGCACGAATAGGCTGTGGCTGGATTTGCTTCCCAGGGGATTCGGACCCCAATCTCTCGCACATAAACTGGGTGCACTAACCTCTCCACCACAGAGGAGCTACTGGAATGGTCAAGAATAATAAAGAATAACGGCTTTCTGGTTGTCTTAAAAACACACATAGGTAAATCTTATTTGAAAACATTGCAAACATGTTTATGCATCATAATGGGAAGATAATTTGTGTCTGCACAATAATTAAAGGAGGTTATTAGTGGGAAAGGATTAACATGGTCTTACTGGAGGTGACAGAATTAGCAGCTTCATTAGGACTTGATTGATTTTTTTCCCTAGCCACAAATTGTCAATAATACATTAATGATATTTTCATTTTGCCCATCACGTTCATTTATTATTTTCAATTTTTTTGTGTTTACTAAAGTACAGCTTAGGCAACAGTGTGGAGAGTGGTGGCATGAGTCAGCACCTGATTTTAAAATTAACCTGTGATGTCTTCATAAGAAACCACACCTCAGCTGGTTGTTGGGCCTGCTGCTTGTTGCTGTAAGATCAATTAAGATAAATGCTCCCAGACGGCTTCAGAAGACTTCAGACAAAGAGATGAATTTTGCACGATCCGTACACGCCATTGAGCTCTGTATGTATGGAAATTCAATCAAATTCTGTTCCAAATGGTGAAGGCTCTGTACCCCTTAACATTATTCCTACAGGCTGAAAGGTCTTGACACTGACCTGGCTCGACCTCTGGCATATCAGAGTAAAGACTGTCAAAGAACAAGGAACAGGATGGTGCAGAGAGTGAAAATGATGAAACCGGGGCAGAGGAGGTGAAGTGAGTCAAGCTGGCAATCTTCCTTCAGCGTACTCTAAATATTGTTAATAATGCATCCTGATCTGTTTCGCAGGGATGTTGTCTTCATTTATATTTAACTGCATCAGTTACACAGGAGTGCTCCAACTTTCTTTGTCTCAGCCTGTGTTGGAGAAACAGATCAGAAATGCTTTCAAAATAATAAAGGTTAATGGCTCACTAATGTGAGATGTGCTATATATCTTACTGTACCCATATCACATATAGGAGGTAGGTCCTGTAAGCAAATTTGGACCTACCACCATAATGTGGTTGAGTTGTGCATGTATCTGTTAATTTCTTTATTCTGTCGTTAGTTACTTGACTCCTTTGTCTCTCATATTTGACCTAATGTTAACTTGCGAACGATGCGAGTAATTATCTCCATTTGTTTTCATTGGAACCTACCGTATGTTAAAAGGTCCTATAGGTTATTGAGCAAATGGGCCAATGGAATTAAGGAAGAAAAGAGTACCTAGCAAAGTGTACCTCAAAATGCCACAGAGTTAGCTTTAGCTGCTTTGTAAAGACATTTCAATTTTTTTTTTTTTTTTAAACCATAGTCAGGGTGGTAACTCACTCATGGTCAAGACAGTAACTTATAATTGTTAGCTGGTTAGACATTAGCATTAGACAACTGAAAACAAAACACCACAATATATTATATATGGTCTGTAATGATGTATTACCTTTTTCAATTAAAAAAAGCATGCTCAGGATTGTTTTTTATCTCCGACAGTGTCGGTGTTTGGGCTGTGCTAAAGGTCTGTCATTTGTGTTGCTATCAGAGTCCATCTCGATACTAACACTTGCTAATGTCACTCGCTTTCATGGCGACTGGTGAAAGGTGAAAGTAGGGTTTGGAGATGAGTGACAAAGATATGGATATATGTCATAAAACTAGTCCCGTACGAATCCACATGTCTGCTATTCTGTTACTTTTTAACCACATCTATTGGTGATTGTGTAGATTTACGGACCAAATGCAGGACAAAGAGGTTTATAAGAGTTTATAAGACACACAAATGTTTTATGTTTTGTATTGCTCTATAGCCGTTTAGCTAGGCCTTACACAACAACAGATACTTCCTGTGCTTTAGCGGCCAAAAAGTTAAATTTTGTTCTCATCACTCCAAATGACTTTGTTCCAGAAGTTCTGAGGCTTGTTTATGCTGCTTGGTGTATTGTTGGCAGGATGCTTTGTGGCCTTTGCGTAGTAATGGCTTTCTTCTGGCAACACCAACAATGCAGCCCATTTTTCTTCAAGTGCCTTCTTATTGTGCATCTTGAAACAGCCACACCACTTTTTTTTCAGAAAGTCCTGTATTTCAGTTGAAGTTATTTGTGGGTTTTTCTTTGCATCCTGAACAATTTTCCAGGCTGAAATCTTTGTTGGTCTACTTGGTTTGGTTACAACAGAATCCCTCATTTTGAACACTGCTGATTGGCAATTCTTTTCTTTTCTTATGACTCAGAATACAGAAATGTCAGTGCAGCAGTGGATGACAGATGCAAGGGTCTGTCAGGAGCCCAGAGCAACAGATCACAGGTGAGAATGATTACCTTTATTAGACATTCAAACCTGTTTGTGTCCACGTGTGTGCATGTTATCAGGCCAAAATCACTGTAAACTTATGATTTAAAATGAGTAAACACAATTAAGGGCTTCACTCAACCATTAACTAAAAGTTTTTTGTGTTATCATTCATATTCTCTTAAAATTGGCTAAACAAAATCACAAATGAGTAAATCACAGACAGAGGTCCAGGGTAATAATAATCCCTTGCGAATAGGGCTTAAGTTTGTATTGTTCACACATTAAGCTCAAAGAGACCAGTCTGCCATACATTTATTTTCTGTGGGAATGCCATTAGACAACTAATTATAATAAATTAAATAAAAATATTAAACATAAAACAATTATTGTTAAAATTATTGTTATTATCATTATTAATAATAACTATTATTATTATTAGTTAAATTATTAATAATAATAATAGTGTTCTTAAACATTTATGAAGGCGTACTAAATGCATAAAATTTTTTTTTAATATATTGGTTTAAATATATACATATTTACCCCTTTGAGTAAAGTGATCTTTCTGGTGAGGCCAGGCTTGAATGTGTACTGAGAGATTGGATCAGAGTAAAAACATGTGAGAGAAAGATGTACTGCAATTCTAGGTTTGATTTAAATGGTAGGTGGGAAAAACTAAATATTTTGTCTTATGCACAGCTAAATTAACTCTCTCGCATTGTTAAATGTAGAGCAGTCTACATTTTACCAATCAATGGCCAGTATAGTTTTGCAAATAAAGAAAAAGTGTGAATTCAAGTCGAGTAGACCACCTGTCGAGAGAGAAGGAATGCAAGATGCTCCTTTCTAGTTTTAATTATTTTCACATATCACATAGCTCACTGAAGGATTACTGTGCACATATCACAAGTTTCCATTGTACAGGTATGAATGTGTTAATGCAATTATTTGTCACATTTCTGCTTGCCAACAATGCAAAAGGAACATCACAGAAACATCATAATTGCATTAGTTTCATAGAATTGATTTGATAGATTTGATCTTTGATGTTGTGCAGCCAAACAGTAGCTCAAAGCAAGGACACAGCAGGTGCTCGCGCGCAAAGCGAGGCCTGACAATGCAGCTAACCACATTACATTAGTTCATACGGTCAGACACACTGTTGATGAAATCCTGTAACCTCCACCTCAGCCTCAGCACACAGCAGGTGTGTGTTAGCGTGCCTGTGTGTGTGTGCTCTGTGTGTGTGTGTGTGCTGGGAAGGGTGAGTGAGGGCTGCCTGCGGCTCATTGCTCATCTCAGTGGGTATAAATAGAAAAATAGAGAGCCAGGAATATAAGAGCATCATAGTGTGTCTGTGGGGCAGAGAGGCTGCTCAGAGCTACAAATCATCACAAGTCATGGCAGGTGCACGGGAGCCACACAGCTAACAACTGTTGCACCGCTGACAGCCAAAACTTATATCGAATGCGTGACTGGGTAATTCTATACAGTGCGCATCATTTGTTTCCACGTCACAAAAACACACACCTTGCTCTATTTTGGTGTTGTGTAACTGGGGCAATTGTGCGATTAATGTGCCGTCTCTGTTTCCGGCTCGTTTGAGTGTACTCGCAACAGTTGAACAGAAGACCATTGCAAACAGCAGGTAATGATTTGATAAAAGACCAACATCATTTAGAAGACGACAAATGAAATGAACCCAAGCATAATACAACCCACTCTCAGAGAGAATGTGTTTTCAGCAGAAATGTGGAATAAGAATATATAAGACTTACAGAAATACAATACTTTTAGCTTGTTCTTAATAGGCTGGAGGCTAGTTGGGGTGGTGGATGGGACAGGAATGTTAGAATGTGACATCTCAAATGAGTTAACAAGCCTTTGAAAGTGCAAAATAACGATGAGCACATTCCTGTTCCAATCACCTTTTTTAATAAAACAGGTAACACACCTACACAGTGGTGACCTGCAGGTGTGGAAACTCTAGGTGCAAATGACAGGATTAACAAGCACAGGTATCAGGCCCCTCGTTAGTACCTACTGTACAGAGTGTCTGACCTCTTCATGGCCTTGAATATACTCACATAATCTTGGCATTTCTCTCCTAAAGGTCCAAACCAGGGCCAAACCATGCTCTGTTATTTTATATAAACTGTACTGTAAACATTTGATTCTGAGGCTGTTTAGTTTTTCACTGAAAAAATATGTTTTGGTTTAATTTACAAGACACAGTCTCAAAAACACTCCCACGCCATTAAAATGCAAACTTGTGAATGTAAAGATGGTGTTATCATTGAAAGTATAACAGCCCAGCCATAGACTACACACAGATAATACATTTACATTTACATTTACATTTATTCATTTAGCAGACGCTTTTATCCAAAGCGACTTACATTACATTACCAGTTTAACAGTCACTGGAGGCAAGGTGGGTTAAGTGTCTTGCCCAAGGACACAACGGGGGAGAGTGGGAATCGAACCGCCTACCTTCCGGTTGAAAGACGACCGCTCTACCCACTGAGCTACTGCCGCCCCTAATAATAGAAAAATACTGTATTTTTGTTTTTTAACAAAAAGCGTATTATTAGTAATAACTGTCTATCTTTATTGAGACCTGAGATTCATCAGTGCTGCTTAAGAAAAATCCAGATTTACAGCGTAGTATGTTTTGGAGCGGACCTCAGCAATGCTAGCTTGCTGCTTGTGTGTAATAGCTGTAGCGTTAGCAGCAGGGCTCATGGCACCCCTCTGTGACTGGTAGACTGACTACTGTTTTAAATAGCTCTCGTTGCACCCATTATTGCATCATTTAATTATCATATTTTGAATATGCTTTTAATTCTAAGACCTTGCTGCACATCTTTTCCTAACCATAACTACTATTTATTATACTACAATGCCGGCTTATAAAATGCCACGGACACAGAACAAGGCATATCTGGAATGTATTTGTTCTTCTGCACTGCTGATATCAGTGCTTTCTAAAATCATCACAGACATTCATTAGATGTGGAAGACAGGGTTGGGGGATAAAAAAAATAGATATACCTGGTCTTTTTCCACACATGGCGTCCATATCACTGCTCCTCAAAAAGGAAAATGTACCTGAGAAAAGAGAAGAAGGAAGACATGGGGAAGAAGGGGAGTGGGGCAGGGGTGGGGGGAGAGGCATGGCATTAAGAAAAAGCACTTGTCAGGTAGCCCATTAGAGTACCATTACAATACCAATCTCTGCTCCCCATCTTTCCCTCTTACTCTGTGTGCGTGTCATTTTCTTTGTGTGCTCCTAGTCACCAGCGGGGAGATGAGATCATTACCTGTGACTGCAAGGCTAATGTCACACACTGCCTCCAAAGCACACACACACACACACATGCAGACCGACTAAAGAGGCTAATGTGACTCTGCCTTGGTAACAAAACTACAGTGACCACGGGCCCCGTCTCCATTTGGGGGATGTGGCCTGCTTTACAAGGCGCTCCAAGGGTACACAGGAGAAAGGACACATGGCAGGAGGATCATCTAATTGGAGACATGGCAGAGATGAATAAACACGTCTCCCTTATACGGATGGAAAAATAGCACAGAAGAAGAAGGGGCAGCTGCAGACATGTATGTATGGCAAGGAATAAGCTCATTAGCAGGGTTAGGTGTGAAAGACAGAGGAGGAGACATGTGGAGGAGAAATGGGTCAGAAGGTGGGGATCACTGGCCTCGCCTCTAATTAACTTCTCACACCAGCACCATACTCCGCTTCTTACATCATGTTTCCTTCACAGTAGCAGCACTGCCGAGAGATGACACGACAGTGTGTGTGTTAAACAGGGCGTTTAAAAGAGTAATGGCCGGCCAGGTGTTTGAACCTCCTGCACAGATTGGAGTTGGAAACATATCATTCATAGTACTCCATAATGTTAGATGAACATTCTCGTTTTGCATTTTCAACAAAATTCACAACAACAGTGTGAATTGGTGGGAAAGCGTGAATCTCTACCACTGAATCATTGCACCCTTAAATAAATATTAGTCAATTGGCCGCTGTTTTGATCTCTTATACTATGACAATATGATCCACTTTACCATAAATTTAATGATTCACAAAATGTAGCTGTGATTAGTTAAGATCGACCGTTGGATACATGCCATGTTTAGTAGATTAATTCAATTGATATGTAACGTCCTTTTAAATGGCAGCTACAGTTGAACACACAATTTCCTTATTAATCTGGTTTGTTTTTAATTACAAAACCAGCCAGTGTTGTGTAATATAAAAATTTGATTGACATATATGGACTTCTTAGGGAAAATGCATTTTCATTTTGTTGATTTAATGAGGATGTGGTAAGGTTTAGCTTATAGATGCACTGCTAGTTTTAATATAATTATTAATATGAGATCAAACAATGCACAGTAATTCTTCAGTGACCTATTGAAGATCTTCTCCATCCATCCATCCATTATCTTCTGGTTATCTGGGGCCGGATCACAGTCTAAACAGAGACACCCAGACTTCCTACTCCCCAGAGACTTTCTCCAGCTCTTCCGGGGAACACTGAGGCACCCACCGACCTGAAGGAGACAAGCCACCCTTTTCCGGCTGAGATCCATGACCTTGGACTTGGAGGTGCTGATTCTCATCCAAGCCCCTTCCAACTTGGCGGCAAACCGTCCCAGAACACACTGAAGGTCCTGGCTTGATGAAGCCAACAGAACAACATCATCTGCAAAAAGCAGAGACAAGATCCTGTGGTTCCCAAACCAGACTCCCCCGGTCCCTGGCTGCGCCTAGAAATCCTGTCCATAAAGATAATGAACAGGACCGGTGACAAAGGGCAGCCCTGTCATAGTCCAACATACACCGAGAACAGGTCTGACTTACTGCCGGCAATGCAAACCAAGCTTCTGCTCCGGTCGTACAGGGAGTGGACAGCCCTTAGCAAAGGGCCCCGGATGCTTTCTCCAGATCCACAAAGCACATGTGGACTGGTTGGGCAAACTCCCATGAACCCTCCAGCACCCTGGAGAGGGTATGGAGCTGATCCAGATCTGTTAAACAGTGGTTTTTAGACAAACAGATTGGTAAACAACCTGGACTAATGATACTAATAATTGTTTTTAGTAAGAAATGTGTTTTAGCAGTGTTTTTGTATAATGTGTGTTCTTAACATGTTTTCTTTACTAATCGTTTTGAGACTGTATTTCACTGACCTAATGTCATGTGTCTGGATGTTATTCTTTGTCATGTTATGTCCTCTTTTTTTTACCATCAACCTACCAATGAGACTACAGATGAAAATTAGCCTGCATTTACATGCTGGACTAACCAACCCATGTTGATTAATGTGCACTGTACCATATTAAATAAATAAACATAAGCATAAGATCATTATCTAGAATGGGAATGTCTCAATCTTCTGACCCAATAGGACAATTGGCGCAAATTACAAACTCAAGTTTTTTCTGTAGGATTAAAAAAGCTGTGAAAAAGTGAATTTTCTCGCTTTCTACATCATGGAAGTAAAGCCAGGGAGTGTTACGTCTGCACGGCACAGATGCACGGCGACAAAGTGTCAGGACAGATCTCACCCCACACACTGAGCCTCATATGGTGATGCCCAGAATGGCTCTGCTCCACTCATGAGCCGTATCCTTCTATTTAGCTGTCTCTTTGTTTTTGTATTTCCAATGACTTAAGAGTCTCATTAACGTTAGTGGGAAGCAGAAACACTATTAACAAAATGTGTGATTACACCTTCTGTCTTTCACACTGTTCCTGTGCCCTCTTGTTCACCTCCCAAACACACACCTACTACGTGATTTGCTCATAATCATGTTGCAATCATGGGAAAAAAGCCTAAGAATATGAAATATTAACTGCACATTCATTCAAGCAAGCAGAATATGAAATTAATTAATCATGACGAACAGGCTGTCTAGATTTGTATCCTTTATCTTTATCTGCCTCTATCAGCTTCAAGACTGAAAAATGAACAGTGGCCGTTGAGAAAAAAGCTGAATATGCTTCATAAATACACTGTGTTTAGGAGGTAACAGTGGAATATCTGATCTAATTAGCCCAATGGCTCAA